>CM069933.1:12062733-12108929 GCA_036172225.1 Cryptocoryne crispatula var. balansae
AACAGACTCATTCCCAACAAGTTCACCATCAGATTCACCAGGCAGCAAGGATGAATGCTCTCTCTATCCATCTTTGCTCGATTTATTTCCTTCCCTGTCAATATCCCAGCATGCACCAGAAACCACAACCGGCCAGACCCCTTCTGTGTTCATGTTTAGTACTCCTCAAAAAGATCAAAAAAAATGTTTTATTCTCAACCCAAGTTTCAATCGAAGAAACATCCCAACTCGCTCCAAAGGATGAACCAAATCGAGAGGCCACCCGGTCTGATCGATCTCCTTTGCCCTTCATCTTCTACAATAAATTCCACTCCCTCAACCTCCTTTTCCTCCTCTTATTTACCTTCTTCTTATATAGGTTTAGTTTCTAATAAAAACAAAACAAAAATCAGGGGTAGGAGAGTTCCAGAAAGATACCGGCATCGGTTAGCTCAGAAAAGCTTAGAATGTGCCAAGCTACCGGAGTATCTAGAAAATGCGATCTAGTTGGATGAAATCCGATATAAGGAGAAGGACAACATTGATCCAACTTTAGGGGTTTTTGAGGTTGTATCGGAAAAAGATCCTGATACTGAGGACGAAGAAGAGGATTTGGCTGATGCTTACGCTTCCGTATTGAAGAGATTTGAAGAACCATCAGCCACGGTGGATGAACCGACTAAGGAACTTAATCTTGGAACACCGTAAGATCCTAAGAATATCCTCATCAATGCCAACCTCACCCCTTTAGAAGAAAAGAAGCTAATGGGGGTATTACAAGAATACAAGGACATGTTCGCTTGGACATACGTAGACATGCCGGGGTTAGACAAGTCATTGGTAGAGCATCGATTGACTTTAAAACTGAAGCTACCCCGGTCAAGCAAAAGTTATAGAGATTCCACCCAGATATAGCATTGAAGATGAAGGAAGAGGTTGATAAGTTACACCAATCAAAATTCATTAGAGTCGTCCTTTTTCCGCAATGGGTGGCAAATATAGTCCCGGTCTTGAAGAAGGATGGAAGGGTTCGAATTTGCATTGATTTCAGGGACTTAAACCGAGCATGTCCGAAAGATGATTTCCCCCTTCCTCATATCGATGTTCTTGTTGATAATATAACTGGATATGAAACCTTATCATTCATAGATGGATATTCAAGGTACAATCAAATCCGGTTATTAAAAGAAAACCAAGAGAAAACCTCATTTACTACACCCTAGAGAACTTATTGCTACGTTGTTATGCCCTTTGGATTAAAGAATGCTGGAGCAACCTATCAAAGGGCCATGGTGGCGATATTTCATGATATGATGCATAAATTTGCAGAGGTGTATGTGGATGATCTAGTGGTTAAATCTCAGACCCGAGATGAGCATGCTGAGGTGTTAAAAAGGGTTTTGCAATGAGCCAGGGAATATAAGCTTAAAATGAACCCCAAGAAATGTATGTTTGGAGTGTCATCCGGAAAACTACTTGGGTTCATCATCAGCAAAAGAGGCATTGAGATCAATCCCAGAAAGGCCAAGGCCATCATTGATATGCCTCCACCAAAGAACTTAAAAGAGCTGAGAGGATTGATTGGTAGGCTATAATTTGTTCGCCGATTTATCTAACAACACTCCCAAAGGTGTAAACCTTTCTATGAGTTAACCAAGGCGAAGGCCGAATTTAGATAGTATTCAAGATGCCAGGAGGCATTCGATGGTTTAAAGAAATATTTGTCAAGCCCACCTGTGCTCAAACCTCCGGTTCCCGACAAACCCTTAATCTTATACATCTCAGTTTTGGAAGGATCCCTTGGAGCAGTTTTGGCACAATTAGATGATAAAGGGAAAGAGCGAGCAGCATACTATTTGTCTAAAATCTTTGATCCTTGTGAGCAGAAGTATACAACTATGGAAAAAACTTGTGCCGCCTTGGTTTGGGTGGTCCAGAAGCTTAAATACTACTTTCTGGCTCACGAGGTTAATCTCATTGCTCGTATGAATCCCATCAAGTTTCTCCTAGAAAAATCTGTCCTGACTGACCGGTTGGCACACTGGCAGAGCTTTATCTCTCAATTTGACATCACCTACATTCAACAGAAGGCGATCAAGGGATATGCGATTGCTGAGCATTTGGCCCATCATCCCATCCCAATATTTGACCCTATCCAATCAGAATTCCCCGATGAAGAATTGATATCCATTTGATCCTCTAATCTGTGGACTTTATACTTTGATGGGGCCTTAAACTCTCAAGGTAGAGGGATAGGGATTGTTCTTCTGTCACCCGAAGGTGTCACCATTCCACAGGCTTTTCAGCTCCATTTTTTAACAACAAACAATATAGCTGAGTATGAAACCTTGTTGGCCGGACTGGAGGCCGCTCACTTCTATGGTGCCACCGAACTAAGGGTAATCGGTGACAGTCAGTTGATTCTCCGCCAAGTGCTTGCCAAGTACCGCACATCTCATCCTGGGCTCAGACTGTACCAAGAACTCACTGCCTATTACATCAAGCTATTCTTCAAACTCGAATTCATTCATGTCCCTTGTGCTCAAAATATTCTCGACGATGCTCTCACTTCTCTGGCATCTTCACTATCTGTCCCGCTAGGTAGACAACTTAGGACGATCTACGTCTGCTGACGTACCATTCCGGTAGTAGAAGATGCACAATTCTTGAAGGTTAAAGAAGAGTTTGAAAGGAAAGAGTACATTGAGCAAAAGGAAGAAGTATCTTTGGTCTAGTTGGAGGAATTAGAAGAGGGTGAGAAACCATGGTATCATGAGATCGCGAATTACTGTCAGGATCAGACATATCCACCAGGATCAACTGCTGAAGAGAAGAAAGCCATAAGAAGAGTCTCCCAGAGATACACCATCTTAGGTGGAGTGCTTTATAAAAGGAGTCTGGTCGGCATTCTATTAAGATGCGTAGATGAAGAAGAGGCTGAATTGGTGCTTAAGGAAACACATTTCGGAGTATGTGGAGGCCATGTAAATGCCCAAGCCCTCGCCAAGAAGATCATCAGGCAAGGGTATTATTGGCCTACTCTTGAAGAAGATTGCTTGATCTTTGTACGGCATTGTCATCAATGTCAACTTCACGCCGACTAGATTCACTCTCCTGCATCTTCCCTTCACCCGATTCATGCCCCGTGGCCTTTCGCTTTGTGGGCTTTTGATGTTATCGGACCCCTTGGTGACCCAAACTCCACAAACAAAACCAAATCCTTCATCCTAACGGCAATGGATTACTTCACCAAGTGGGCGGAAGCGTAAGAATACGTGGAAATCAAGGCATCAACAGTCTGCACCTTCATCAAACACAACATCATTGCCAGGTTCGGGATCCCAGGCGACATCATCACCGACAACGGACCACAATTCATCTCTCAAGAGCTGCGCGACCTTTGCAACAGGTATTGCATCAGATTGCATCATTCATCTTCATATTATCCTCAAGGCAATGGTCAAGCAGAAGTCACAAATAAAACTCTGATAAAAATCATTAAGAAAACTTGTAAGTCTAGCAAGTTCACGGACTGGCCGGATAAGTTAGTTGATACTCTATGGGCCTACCGCGCTTCTATTTGAACCCCAACGGGTCAAACCCCCTATGCCTTGGCATTTGGGATGGAGGCGGTAGTACCATACGAAGTACTCATCCCTTCCCTCCGAGTCCAGATCGATTGAGACATCCCGATAGATGAACGCCAAGATTCCCTTCTCGCGCAACTCGAACTATAGGACGAAAGGAGGTTGGCCACTGCCGAACATGCTAGATCTTATCAGAATAGACTTAAAATATTTTATCAGAAGAGGGTGGTGGAGAGAAAATTTGAAATCGGTGAAGTTGTGCTTAAAAGAATATTCATTAAGTCGGGTGGTCCCCGCTCCAAACTTCAACCTAATTGGGAGGGTACGTATGTAATCTCAACAGTTTATCCTGGTAATTCATATAATCTAACTAATGCAGAAGGAGAAGAACTAGCTCATCCTTGGAATGGTGTATACCTCAAAAAATATTTCTCTTAAAACAAAAATCACAAAAAATCTATAAAATCCAAAGGTGTGAAGAATGATGACAACATCTAATGCTTACTTGTTCGGTGCACCAACTTGTCACTTAGGAAAATAAGGATAGGCATCATACTGCACACACTACACACCTAGGTTTCAGAGTCTGATGATTGGAAGTCAGAGAGAAAGCTAGGCAACACTTGGCAAAATAAGGTCAACCTTGTCCCATTCTCTTCTTATTTCAGTCCAGAAGGGATGAGAGGGGTTAGAATAAGGAGTATCGAAAGTGCCCATTGCCTTAGTAGGAGAATGCCTCTAAAGGTCTGACTTCTTAAAAGAAAAGGTACCGAAAGATGGGCAATGACCCCCTCAAGTCGGCAAAAGAATAGACATGTCGGGATGTGTACCGACAAAAGCCTAAAAAAGAAAAAGGCTCCAAAATATGGGCAATGAACCCCTCAGGTCAAAATCAAGCAAAAGAAAATAGACATGTCTGAATGCGGGCCGTCAAAGAAAATGGCTAGAAGGAAGGATCTGAGGATGTCAAATCCCAAACGGGCGACGCAGGCACTAGTAGAGAAACAAATTTGACACCCCTGAATTCTATTAAGGACTTATCATCAATCCTCTTCCCACTTTAACCTTGCGGGTAAGGTTGACCGACTTGATCCAAGAAGAGCCATAGCCTATCAAAGGCGGAAGGTCAGAATACTCCGGACTAGGCACTTTCTTACACGTGATGCCTACTCTTAACCCTTGGGTAACGATGAGGGGCACCTATGGCAGGCAAGGCAAAGGATGAGATGGTTGTTTCTTTCACACCGAACAAAAAAATCAAATATTTCAAGAAAAAACACCAAACAAATTCACAAAATAAAAAATCCTAAAAATTAAATATCCAAAATGCCAAAAAAATCATAAAAATGCCAAAATACCAAAAACAAATCGAAAAAATTCTAAAAACACCTAAAAAAATTGCTTTCTAAAATTGACTAGTTACCTTTGCATTCATATTTAATTTCAGTCTTGCATATTTCCTTTTATGCATACTTATGTTTTTCTGTTATCTTTACCTTGATAAGGCCTATGTCCCTTGACAAAAGGTCAAGGCAAGGGACTATGCCAAAATAAAGTTCTAATATCTTCTCTCAAGTTGATGTAGGAACATGAGAAGGCATGCCAGCTTCATATCCCCAGACACTTAGAGGAAGCAAAAACAACAAAAAAATTCAAAAATTGAAAAACAAAAGTGGACTACCCCGACCCCTATTAGGACTTGCATTTAGTATTGCATCTATCAAAATAAATAATATTTGAGATGTTGAAGACCTCAAGTCTAGGGGGGCTGAGCACGAGAACCCCTTCAACAAAATCGGTGAGGGCTCGGTCATTCCCTAGGCTTGCGGATAGGCCAAAGTTGAATATGCGGGGACAACGATTTCTTCATGGATGTCCTGTCCCGTTATGTTTAACCTATATCTTCAACTATTTTCTTATACTTATTTGTATTTCTTTTAACCCAGCATGCATCATTTCATACACCATCATGCATCATCCCACCACAACCATTTCCTGCTTCCTAATCCTACCATAACCTTCTTCCAGTACATCATGAACCCTTTTAAAGATGGTCTTTTATAACCCCTAGAGAAGGTCTTGATTTTTTGCAGAATCGGTTTCCACCATGTTTTAACAATGATTTCATCAAAACAAGAAGTTATTCCATGTCGAACTGAATCGGTATTGTTGAGTAAAACCTTAAGAATTTGAAGAACCCAACCTTTGTTGATTGGCTATCTCCTCTTTACTTTTCGCAATTTACTATATTTCTACCGAGTCCAGCACACCATGCAGTTCGGTTCCTAGCCGATAACAATTCTCCCCACGTGGGATTTTTAGTTACTTGAGTATTGTTCTTTTGCTTAGTCAATCAACCAAAGGGAAGATTCCGATAAGACAAAAGGTAACTCGGAGTCCGGTAAAGTTTCATTCATTCAACTAGGGCAATGAAAGCGTGTCTAAATTTACACCTTGGCATCACCTTTTCAGTCCAATACCACTTCATTCCACTACACCTCACTACATTTGACTACATTCGCCTACGCAGCATTCGTGTCATTCCCCTACAAAGCCAATGCCAAGGCGAGGCAAGCTGTAGACACGCAATTTTGGCCAAGTTGAAGAGCTTCACTACGCCAAAGTAGACTTTTAACACCAATTACATTTGCTACTAAAAGTATCGCATTTGCTACTAAAACTAATTAGTAGCCATTCATATTTTGGCTACTATAAATGCCGTCACTAAAAGTTAATAGTAGCCATTATTTTAAATTGCTATTAAATTAATGTTTAGTAGCAATTTTTTTTGCCTCTATATACATTTAAAAATGTCACTTTTTCTCATCTTATTAGTCGCAAAAAGAATTAATGATACTTGATTTGGCTGCTATAGATAATAAAAGAAAGCAATTCAAATAGCAATCGTAACAACTATATTATACTGACAATTAAATTGGCTATTAAAGATACATATAATACCAATTTCATTTGCTATTAATCATTGTAACATTTTATTATATATTATAATAACAAATGAAAAGGTTATTAATCACGTAGTATTATATTCTATTACTAACAAATAGAATCGTTGCTAAAGTTAATAATGATATCTACTTTCTTCATAATAAATTTAAGCCTATTATATTTTCATCTTTATTACTTGTGGAAATAACAAACTCATGTACTCATTCAAACAGATTAATTTTCATCTTTACCCAAAGTAAAAATTTACAAAAATTAGTACATTTAATTTTCTTCTCATGTACCCATTCATACACATTGAATAAAAATGTTAATTTTCATCTCTTCCTCTCGTTCCAATAAAATACATGAAAAGCCATACAAATTCGCTCTGTACACATCTCTCACACTCCAAAATGTGAAGCAACAATGTCGCTTTCAAACATTCTTCCCATATCTTCCTCTTTCCTCCCCTCGAGCCTCTTCCAATCCCAATCTTCAGTGCAAATTCTGGTCCTTTGGTTTGACCGTAGAAAGCTTCTTGAGCTTGAAGCTTCATTGTCCTTCAGCTAGCTCCAGCTATACTTAAATTCCTGTGAGACATTCAACACAAGAAGAAAAATGTAAAATAAATATCTAGCAGCAAAGATTATTGACATTTCATGGAACGCCATGAAGACTAGTAATATGATCAAAACTAAAATGAAACTCCTAGGGAAGAGCAGGGCAAAGACTATGTCCAGTGGCAAGACTGAACTTTTCATATGGTTACGATGGGACAGAGAAAAGCTTGTCGGGTAGTCACTCGGAAAAGTGGACAAAGATACAAGTAAAAGCATGATAAACTAAGATCCTGTGATTGCATATAATACTCAATCATCAAAATGTTCAAAATATCGTGGCAGATCAACCAAATGATTCTTCACTACCTATTGAAAAATCAGATTCTTTCTACTGATCGGAATGACATTTTGTATTTTAATTTTTTCTATTTTCTGGTTTTGTTATCTTTAGTAAACAAGACCGAAATCAACACGTATACTTTAAGTGTTGTCGAATATAGGTTATCCATGTCATAATGTCTGATGGGGGCTGCCGGACCGTATCAAGAGGATGGCTCAAAGAGAGCCGGTGTTATCGAGTCCGTACGTCCAAATTCTCTTGTACCTCACATCCGATGGCTGATGTGCAAAAACATCGATATGACGAGGAAGGCATGCTGGTGAGGACACTCACGCTTAAGTCCGCTTAAATTTGAATAGCATGCATTGACACTGTCACCACATTAATTATCAGCTTTATGGTGCATTCTTACTGGCATTTATGTGAACCATTTGGACTTAACGGTTTGTAGGCTGACCTGATCCCAGGGCCAAAGCCCCATCCAATCCTGGATAACCCATCATATCGGTCCAGATAGGCTGGATTAGGACCACCCCTAATGGGTGGGGAAGACAGGTTGCTGTAAGTGGCCAGCTCCATGATTTCGGGTCCATCAGACCTGATATTGAAGGAGTATTTGGATCAATCCGACCTGTCTTCCCCACCTGTTAGGATGGGGCTGCCACCCCAAGCAGCTACCCCGGTACCAATTTGACCCCGATTGGCATTGGATCTGACTAGAATCAGCCAATTTTCTTTTCTTCCTATTCTGATATATTTTGTTTTTGGAATATCCAAAATGGGCTGATCC
Organism: Cryptocoryne crispatula var. balansae; assembly: GCA_036172225.1. Lineage (NCBI taxonomy): Eukaryota > Viridiplantae > Streptophyta > Magnoliopsida > Alismatales > Araceae > Cryptocoryne > Cryptocoryne crispatula. The sequence goes on from CM069933.1 coordinate 12,070,936, forward strand.
TAGAGAGGTTTTTCTTTTTTTAGATTTGCTAATCCTATCCAGATCCATAATTCCTTCGTTGGGTTGATATGTATGCTGGATGAATATTTTGTTTGTGTGGTTGTACTCCCTCTATTGTATATATTTTTGGTTAATGAACTGCTCCCATTTTTGTGGGTAGCCTTCAAACAAAAAGCTTTGGGTGGGAGGGAGAAAATAGAAATGTGATACCAGACAAGAATGAAAGAGGCCTTGGCTTCATATAACCATTTTTTATATTTTCAAGGCTAACTCTCATCAGCAAGATAACGAATCCTATATACAGGATTGTTGTTAACACTCAAAGACAATATAAAGTTCATTAAATTGAATCCAGCATGCGCTTGCTCAGCTGTATATGAGCTCAAAAAGATCAAAAAAGAAAAAAAAAGATGGCATATATAGTTAAAATAGATAGTGGTTCATATGTTTAAATAGTAACTATTCCAGCGTCTTATAAACAAGGGGGGTCCAAGGCTTAATATAACCGAACAAAAAAAACTTGAACATCTAAAAGGCAGAATGCAACAAACTTGGTCCTCTTATAAACACGTGTAACAAGGGGGGTCCAACTGTAGAATTAACCAACAAAAGTATGACAAGAGAGAAGCTTTTCTTACATACCTGTTTTAAATAGTCAAAGACCAAAATCAGCAAAAGCACGCTCTGTTGGCAGATCCTGCAGATTTGTTTTACCATGTCAATCAATAATGGGTGCTCCGAAAAGAAGACGAAGATCTGGTATATTGAGGAAAATATTAAGATGTGGTAGTTATACCTTGAACTCTTTATTCTCTTTATGGTCCTGGCGAATATTAACTAGCAAGACCCCTGAACCAAGGCAGAACAGATATGACAAGGTGGACTCGGCAGCAAGGAGATAAGAGATAAAGCAGCTAGAGTGCAGGAGAGCACTAAGCCAAAGAAGAGAGGAGAATGATACCACAAACAGTCCAACAACACAATTGAAAATGGAATCAACAGCAAGTTCCTTGATCCAAGCCAAAGCATGTCATCTAGCAAGCTGCAACATGATGTCTTTTTGTCTAGAATGTATACAAATTTACCTTGGCAGAACAAAAATATTACGAACACATTTATATAAACAGATTCCAGGTGGGATTGGTCAAGGATTCGTTCTATGCAGAACCATGAATATAATAGAATGCCTATATGTTAGCTGCAAGAACCAAAAGAGAAACCATGTAGATAATAAAATAGCACACAAAAATGATCCAAAAAGAAAAAGAAAAACCATGTAGATAATAAAATATAGTACAACGAGTTTAAACAGTAACTAAAATTCCAAAGTTCATCCAAACATGTCCAAAATTGAAATTAAAATGTAGTATAACTTGAAGTTTCATCTACTTTAAATAACATTGTTCGAAAAACACCCTTCATGTGTAGTCCTTTAGTCCTCTACCCTGCTTACCTACAATAAAAAGAATATCATTAGATAAATTATTAAACAATTATTTATAACAATCAAAATTTATAAAGAAATTACGTACAAGAGTAGATGGCCATGCAATACTTGTCCCAATTGCATCTCCAATTGTTTTAATATGCCCATATGGTCTTGGAAGAGGTTCATCACGTATTAATGCAACATCTATGGCTACTTCCCAATATTCATATCCCAAGTCACAACCTCCAACCTTTTTATTTGGATCTTTACATTCAATAGTTCCAAGAGCCACACCAACTTTTTTCACATTTTTTAAACAGACCGTGCTTCTCACCTGACATCAATTAAGTGCCCAATTTTAGTCACTATTATCGAATAATAAATTAAAATTTTTATAAAAGGTTCATTTACCTGTATGTTATTATGGCTACTCACCCTTTTCTTCATGTTTAACACCCGAGGCAACTGTAAATTTGTCACACTGTGCATATTATATCATAGTAACATTTAAAACAAATAACGAGTAAAATTATAGACATATACCTCAAATTTTGATTTCCTCTTAATTTCGTGATGAGATTTAGGGATTTGAATATTCGTCTGAACAAACAATACAACACTTATAAGTCATCAATTTACCATGTATTAAACATGTACTTCTATTTTACCTGAAAAAGATGATGCTGCACTTCATGACTGGACGCAGAGGAAGGAATAGAGGGTGATGAGCTCTCTTCTTGTACCTACCAAGCAATTTAAACAAGAATTTTTAAATACATTTCAGTCAAAGATGCCTGATTATCTAGAAGCAAAAACACTTGGTATATACCTGGTGGTTATCATCTTTTTTGTTCACTATCTCCTTGAACATATTAAACTCTTCTTGTATACTATTAAGACGGCCTTCATATGATTCCTTCATTTTCTCATTCTGTTCTTTCATTTCCTCTATCTTCTCAAACAACTTTGACATTATACTTTCAGATGATGTTCTAATCTGATTCACCATTTGGAGAGCTTGAGAGCGAGTAGGAGTAGGACCATAAACACTTGAAGGAGTGGGACCCAAGCCAAGCATTCTTATACTTCCAGATTTCTCCTTTCCTAATACTTGGGATAGAATGTCATCTTTCAGTGTAGTAGTTAAATTTTCTTCTTCATTAGAGGTTCGTTCTTGCAACTTTCCCTAGTTAAAAAAAAGAGGAAAATGTTAGACATATTTAAAGATTTCTTGAATAATGACAAGACCAAATTGACTGAAGATGTACCATAAGTCTTGACGATTCTTCATTGACTGGTGTTCCATCCTTTCTTGTATGTGTTATAGTAAATAACTCGGCTCGTGAGGGATTTTTATTATCAACATTTTTCTCGACGCTATTTAACACAATAAAGATACTAATTAATTATTACAATGTCGGTAGTAATCAAACTAAAAGTATGTTATGACACGGATGGATGCTTACAATTTCCTCACGTATCATAGCATAACTCCTTGAACAGATGTGTGACCAACTATTTGTTTCCCACGATTTTCTTTGTTTATGATACTCCTTTCCTAATAATATAAGATGTTCAATTAGTCATTACAGACATCAAAACAAATAAACATGATCTTACATACTAGCCCTTTTTCAGATCTCCAATATTGAACAAGTTCTTTCCATTGGTTGGGATCTACACGTGCATCACTTATAGTTGGTGTACCATGATGATTATTAATGATATCATCCTCAAATTTTTTCTTTAGTTTGCACTTGAAGTTTTTCCACTTTGAACCAAGACTTCTCATCACCCATGGGTATAAGGCATCATCAACATCAAACTTGTCCTACATACAAGACAAAATTTTTAGAACTACTAACTATTTAAAATAACAAAAAAAAGTTTCCGTTTATACCTTGACGAGTTCCCACATGTTACTTTTATTTTCTTGTGGCACCTTTCTCCAATCTTCCGTTTCTACAGATTTCTTGTCTTTATCATTTCGTTGAATGGGATGCCTGGATGGAAACTTTGACTTCAAGCTGTGATGAATCTGTACTTGAGGAACATGATGTGTGATCTAATACAATAAACATGTTAGTTTATCTTGAGTGCTGATATAATATTATGATCAAGCAAAAAATAAATAAAAGTGCGTATACATAGTCAAACATGTGTATAATAAATGCTAAATAATTGGTTTAAAATTATGACGTGTAAAACAACATATATAACTAGCATACCTATGAATCATTGTTTTCATATGTTCCTTCAACGTCTGTTCTAAGCCAACCTATGTCTTCATCTTCAATATTGTCGATATGTACAGGTAAAACTTGAAATAAATGTGGATCAAAGCTGAAACTTCTTCGATCATCTTCTTTTGCAATGTGTTGTTCGGAATCTATCAAGTCCCTAGGTGGAGCTTTCAACACAACATGCCAATCGTTGTCTATAGGATCTATAGAATAGAACACTTGCTGCGCTTGAGATGCTAAAATAAAAGGTTCATCTGAAATTTTATCACTACTTAATAACTTTGAAAAGTTAACAAGTGTTAAGTTGAAGTCATCTACTTTAACTCCTCTTCCATGAGATAAAACATCAACCCAATCGCATTTAAATAATGCAATCTTCATGTCATGATCATATTCCACTTCTAATATATCTTGAAGTACACCATAGTATGAAACTTCTCCAACAATTGGATTTTTATCTTTAACACTTGAAAAGCTGGATGTTTTAGCCTTCACCATAATCCCACTATTTTGTGTCTTTCGCTCCTTTTCAAGTTCTTTGGTGTGAAATCTATAGCCATTAATGACAAACCTTTTATAGGTCTTAGCTAAGGTATTCGGACCATGTGCTAACCGTTGAAGTTTTATACATTCAAATTCACCTCTGCCTTGTATGAGTTCCTTCACCTACAAATATTGAAAAATGAACAGAAATATATGACGTCGTCCTTAATTTGTATAGACAAAGTGACAATAAAAGATTCTCTTACATTTTCTCTGAACCATATATGAAATTGTTCATTGTGTATTTTCTCTATATATCTAGCACGTGCATTACGATATTGTTTAGCCAAAGTGTTAAGGTGAAGCCTGCATACAAAATTAAAAGTTATGTTAGAATAATTTATTGAATTTAAATATAAAATTTTTAATACTTACTCAATAAAAGGGCTAACTGCATCACAATTGAATAACACATATCGGTGGGCTTGGACTAAAGTTATATGATTCAATAATTGAGATGAAGATCCACCTATTCCACGTCCAGACTTAGAGAAAATAGAAAACTCCTTTAAGTCAATTGTGTCCATATTTTCATCAAAATTTCGCACTGGACGATTTACCCTACTTTCCATATTATGAAGGTATCTAGAACAAAATGTTAGACATTCTTCTGCAAGATATCCCTGTGCAATAGAGCCTTCTGGATGACTTCTGTTGCGTACATAAGACTTCAATGTCATAAGATATCTACAAAAATGAAGAAATTGTTATTGTACTTTGATGTGCCATGAATGTCAAAATGAATTAGTCAATATTTACATACCTCTCAATAGGATACATCCATCGATAATACACTGGTCCAGCAAGTCTTGCCTCCTCAGCTAAATGAATAGGTAGGTGCACCATGATATCAAAAAATGAAGGGGGGGAAATTCTCTCCATTTGACACAGAACTATAGCAATGCGTGACTCTAAAATTTGTAGGTTGGAAATTGAGAGGATATTTGAACAAATTGCATTAAAGAACTTGCACAACTCAACTAGAATCAAGCTGACTTTTTTAGGCAGAGCTTTTCGTAGAGCTAGGGGAAGTAGTTGTTGCATCAACACATGACAGTCATGACTTTTCAAACCTTGAAGTTTTGTTTCTTTCACACATCGAGAAATGTTCGACGCAAACCCATCTGGAAGCTTAATATCCTTCAAAACATTACAAAAAACTTTTTTTTCTTTTGTATTCATATGAAAGCATGCTGGGGGATATAGACCCTTGATCCGAGTTGTTGTGGATGCAACTCCTTTCTTATGCCCATTTCCTTCAAGTCATATCTTGAGCTACTTTTATCTTTATTCTTTCCTTCAATGTCCAATAAAGTCCCAATAATATTTTCACACACATTCTTCTCAATATGCATTACATCTAAATTGTGACGAAGAAGATGATCCTTCCAATATGGTAATTCAAAGAAAATACTTTTTTTTCTCCAGTTATATGGTGGCTCAGTATAGGTAATGTGCGTTCTCTTTCTTTTAGATTCTCGGGCACTCTTCTTTCCAAATGTCATATTAAGGTGTTTCATTTGTGACAACACATCATCACCTGTCAAAAGTATTGGTGCAGAACGATGCTCTTCATTACCATCAAATGATATCTTGTCTCTTCGAAAATTATGATCACCAAGGAGAAATCGCCGATGTCCTAGGTAGCATAATTTTCTTCCATGCACAAGTTGTCTTGAACATGTTTCCTTGTTACATCTGGGACATGCTAAGTATCCTTTAGTGCTCCATCCTGACAAATTTGCATAAGCAGGAAAATCACTAATTGTCCACATTAATGCTGCATGCATCTTAAACATTTCTGTATTTGAGATGTCATGTGTTTATACCAACGTACCATAATTCTTTCAATTCCTCAATTAAAGGCTGCAAATACACATCTAAATCATTGCCTGGACTTTGGGGCCCTTCAATAAGAAGTGACATAATGATAGATGGTTGTTTCATACACATCCATGGAGGCATGTTGTATATCACTAATAAAACTGGCCATGTACTGTGTGTAGTATTCAAACTTCTGAAAGGATTGAAACCATCTGTAGCCAATCCAAGCCTGATATTTCTAGAATCTATAGAAAAAGAAGGATGATGATAATCAAAACTTTTCCAAGCAGGTGAGTCTGCAGGATGACGTAGTAAACCATCTTTAATTCGTTCTTCATCATGCCATCTCATATAAGAAGCTGTCTTTGAGGACATAAACAATCTTTGAAGTCTTGGAATTAGGGGGAAATGATGAAGGACCTTTGGGCACTTTAATTGTATTCTTTGAAGCTTTCTTTTCTTCTTTACCATTGTCTTTTGACACTTTTTCATTGGTCTTCCAACGTGAAGTTTTACATGTCTGGCATGAAACCTCATTAGCATGTTCTTTCCAATATAACTGACAATCATTAGGACAAGCATGTATTTTTTTATAGTCAAGTCCCAATTGTACAATCAATTTTTTCATGTCATAATAGGATCTTGGTAATAGCTCAAGTTGGAAGTGCTTTGCCTAATAGCTCAAGTAGCATGGTTACTGATTTATCACTCCACCCATTAAGACATTTCAAGTGAAATAATTCAACTTGAAATGATAACTTAGTATAACTATCACAGCCGGGATATAACTGCACATCAGCATCATTCAATAGCTTAAAAAAGTTCTCTGGTTCTAATTTGCTATAAGCTGCTTGATCAATGTCTACTTGACTTTCATCCTCATCATGCATTGGATTTCCACAAAATTCTTCTAACATTTTCTGCATGTCATCTCGTTGATTTAAGTCTGTATGACAACCTGGAATTTGACCCTCTGTTTGAATACTTGTTTCGCCATGAAAGTACCAACACGTATAATCTCTAGCAAAACCCTCACATACAAGATGATCAAAAACATCATCTCTAGCCATTAAAAGACAATTATTGCAGTTCTTACAAGGACATAAGATTCGATTCCCGTAACATGACACCTCAAATGCATAATCTAGAAATTTGTTGACTCCAAGTATGTACTCTTTACTTGCCCTATTTACATAAAAAAGTATTTGTTAGGCCTATATCATGAATATGGCAAATATTATTTCTCTTGGTATATCATACAACTGTAAACTATCGTACCTTGGTTGTTGCATCCAAGTCTTGTCAAACTTGTTGTTAACTATATTAGTATTTACTTCCTACATATATCATATAAGAATATAAGTGAAATATGAACATGGTTCGCAAAATAACTTGAATACATCAATTTACTCACAGTGGGATGAATTGAAGTCGGACGGGTTCCACTTGAACTAATGTTGTTATTGTTGCCTTCTTGTACAAATGCAGATTTGTCAACAAAATCCATGCCTCTAACTCTTTCTTTTGGATTGTTATCTTGTCTCCTCATACTTTTGCAAAAGCTAGATGCAAGAAACGATGTAGTAGTCAACATGAGAAAACAAACAGAAAAATATTTACAAGAACATAGTAGAAAAAAATTAGGGCTTATCATTGATATGAAATCTTCTGTTTTCCCTCAAATAGTGGAAACAATAGAGCTGTTTGATTGCGTCTTATCACCTATATGTGGTTAAGAAGCATCATTTCTCTTACAAAAAATGAAGTCCCTTATTGATAGTAATTAACATTTAATAGGTGGCTGTAAGAACATGGTTTCATGGAGATTCTGAAGTAGACTGAATAAGAGTATGATTTTGGGTTATCAATTTAGACTGATTGAGGAATTTGTTTGGAGACCAATTGAAGGGTACCTGAAGGGACATGTGAAAGGCCTGTTCGGTGACTCAACGGGGGCAGAGGTAGGGCTGTAAAGGGTATTGCGGATGGGTCTACGGTAGGTGAATGTGTTGGAATGTTGTCCGGGCGAGGATTAAGGGGTCCGTAGTAGGTCGAAAGGGGTCGACAAAAGGGGATCGCAGCGGGTCAAACATGGAGTTTGCATGTGGGTAGAAAGTGGAATGTCGGCAGGCAACTTTAGCATTCAAATTGTCTCATGCAACAAAGAAAATAAATAGTCCACTTTTAATTTAGAAAAAGAAAGACATAAACCTACGATTAGCCTAAAGTTGTAAGAATAAGCCCATTTACCAATTTGATATCACCAAATTAGAAGAACGTTAACCTACATGAAGAGTATGAGCCATCTTGGAAGATGGAAATGCCATGGAGAATCCCCACTCTATGATGCTGCATTTTCTATTCCCAACTCATTCTCTCATCTAAATATCTTCTTTCCCATCCAAAGATCTCATCAAAACAGACCCCTTGGCCAGATAAATTTATTCGAACCCTGCCCAAAACTGACCCCTGCGCACACCATAGATCCACCAAGAATGAATCATGGTCCAAGAATCCCATGGAACATTAACAACCTATTTAAATATTCAAGTACGTACCGATCGAGTACATATTTCTATCAGGCCTGTAAGTCATGAACGTGAACACCTTATTACAAAAAAAAGTGTGTTTGGACGTTTGTTCACCCCCACATCCATGTTTGAGATCTCGGCTAGCATCCCAAGCCGAACATACCCCTCCCCGGACCTATTGGATTTCATAAATGCCTCTATAGATCCCTGATCAAAGCTTCACTTGGATGCTCCTCTGAGCCAACCAAGGGTTGAACCTACGTAGCCAGTGAAGGTTGCGGCGACGAAGTGCATGTTCCTATGGCGTCTCTGCGTTCGCAAACTAGAGGAGTGCCGCCACTATCTACTTCATGTAGCACCACTGTGCCTTGTAGCATTGGAATGCTCGAAGCACAACCTTTGTTGTGAACAGAGGCGGCTAGTTGAACAAGCACCTCTGATCGAAGGCAACACAGCTATCTCTAAGAACCTCAATCATTGTCGATGGAGATATAGATGGGAATCATAGAGAGAGAGATACCTGGGTAGCAGAACTGGTGGATGTCTCTTTCAGCCGACACGATGTTGTCGATGGAGGAGCTCGAAGGTGTCAAGCGAGCTTGTGGTTTTGCTGGGGTACTGCTCCGCCAGAGACCTATGAAAGGCTTATCTTAGTGTTTGCCCAAGATCAAAGGTAGCACCGCCAAAGGGTACCGATCCGTCAAGCCGTTCTCCGCAGGGCAACAAACTTCACACAGTAGGGCTTCCGAACAACACAGACTCCACAACGCACAAGATCGATCTCCTCCGCCCACCGCAAGCCTTTGTGTGAGGAATCGATCGCCGCCGCTCCGCAAGCCGTTGTGTGAGGAATCGGTGGCCGCCGCATCCGAAGGAGCCGCCCGCAACAAGCTGTTGTGTGACGAATCGGTGGTTGCCGCTTCCGAAGGAGCCGCCCGCAGCAAACCCTTCTTGTGAGGAATCGGTCGCCGACGATGGCAGTTTCCTTTTTTCCTGAACATCTTCGGGCGGTGAAAATCAGCTTTGCGCGCGCGCGGGGGAAGCTGGGACGGGATTTCTTTCCCTAAAAAGGGGGAAACTACCACGTACGTCGTGGGGGTGAAATGGAAAGACCTTATTAGTTGCAAAATTTAGATTTGCTACTAATATAAATTATTTGATAGGAAATAAAATTGCTATTAAATAGATTTATTTCGATGTGACTCATTTAGTAGCTTTTGTCCTTAAATTGTTATTAATTAGTAGCAAATTATTATTTGCTACTTGAAAAAAAGCTACTAAATACATGTTTTCTTGTAGTGTTAAATTCTTGTTTTAATGAAGAATATTTTCAAGGGAACCGAGTTTCCCAGAAGAATCAGGTTTTTTGGCACATTCTGAAGAAGATCGATAGGACGTTGACCGGAGTCAAAGCGCCCTGTATATAGGGCACCTGGCGCCCTATATATAGGGTGCCACCTGGTCAAATCAACTCGACCAGCTGATTTTACCACTCACAAGGAGTCGTCTTATCGATTTGACATAGTTCATGATGCTGGCGCCCTATATATATAGGGCGCTTTGCCGCATGGAACTGCTTTTCGGAATTGGCCAAAGTACCCTCTTTTGGGCTATAAATAGACCCCCATTTGAAGCTGAAAGGAGGGTTCCAAATCTGTACCACTCTAGAGCTCATCCAATACCATGTTTCTAAGCCATTTGCACCTCCCATAAGCCTTCAAACCGATCCAAATTTACCCACCAAAAATCCCAAAAACTTGTTGTTTCTGCCATCCAGAAACATGGTTTTTCCTCCACTTTGAAAGCCTCTATCCATCTCTCCTCTTTCATCCAGCATTCAAACCACCCACCACTAGCTTCATTTGCATATTGGCTACACGGAGGAGCCCCTACTTCGTCTCGGAAGCCACCCAGCACTCCGGAGCAGCATCGCGAAGAGAGGAAGAAAATCTGCTTGAGCCAGACTTAGTTCCCCATATACAGGTCGCTTTGACCTTGGTCAACACACCCTATAAGTGGGGAACCTGCAGCTAGCGCCCTATATATAGGTCACCAGCAGGGGCAGAAGCTGGTTTTACATTTTTTGGAGTCCGATCACCTGTCCGATCGGATCTTTGTTCTCCATTTTCATCCTAGAGCCTATTATCACTTCATTTAGCATGCATTAAGTCATTTTACATCTTCCATATATTTAAAAACATACCAAAAATAGGGGTTGGGATTTCTTCCCAATCCGGTCAGTTCATCTCCTTTTGTATGTTTAAGATTCACAACAAGCATGATACTATACTCACGCCAGAGCTAATGTTCTTTACTTGTTTTCGTGTTTCTCCGCAGGACATTCTTAGGTGAACCCGATCGAGGTGAAGCTTCAACTCGATTGGAAGTAAAAGAGCTCACTAAAGCTCTCCTCCTTCGGCCGGCCAAGAGAGGAGAAGTTAGAACCTAGCAATCTCCCCATTTCAAAAGGTACGACGGTCAAACTTGCTTTTTCATTCCGTTTGCTTTACACTTAATCACATTTTGGACCCTTTGGTTCCTGGCGACCACACCCATACAACACCACTAACTCTTCACCCCAAGAAGAAGAGAAAGAAAGAGGGCGAACCACCGTACGGGCCTTTTCCGGGTGCCTACACCTGGCTGGTGGATGAGAAAGGTCCTTTGCTACCAAAGGTTCCTAGTGTTTTTTTCCCAGGTTTGGTAAAAGATCTTATCTCCAAAGGCACTTGGCATTTACTAACCTTATCTTAATGGTTTGCGGAAGACTCTATTCAAAGGATTCTTGCTACTCCTATCCATACTTATTTAGATCAAGATCGATTGGTTTGGCATTTTACTTCTAATGAACAGTTTTCTCTTAAATCTGCCTACAGGTATTTGATTGAATTTCATCTTCTTCTAGGTCTATCTAATCAAGAAATATGGAAGAAATTATTGCATCCCAACGTGGCTAAATTTTTGTCTTCTAAAATGATTTTTGCTTATGGAACATTCTAACAGGTAATCTTCCTACTAATATGGCCATACATAAAGTTGTTCTTATATTAGTCCTCTATGTTCTATATGCCACCTAGACCTGGAATCTGCAGAGCATCTTTTTCTACATTGTCCAAGAAGTAGAGCCGTATGGATGATGAGTCCTTTTGGCAGTAACTGAGAATGAGGACAGTTGTCTTTTACTGAACTCATTTCTCTTTGGATGATGTGGTTATCATCAAAAGATAAGGATTTAACATGATTAAGAGTTATTGCTTGCTCTATCATTTGGCAATTATGGAAGGCAAGGTGTCAAACTCAATTTCATCAAAAGGTTGATCAGCCTAATATCATCTTTTCTTTGGCTATGGGTACGGCGAGGTTCTATTTAGAGAATGCTCCGATGTTCCATCTGCCTTTGGCTTCTGGTTGGTCTCCACCCCCTTTATATCAACTAAAAATCAATGTGGATTGCGCTACTTCTTTGAATGCAAGTGATGTAGCTTTCTTGGTTCATGATGAGAAGGGTGCTTTGATTTTCTAGAAGTCTAAGTTATATTCTTCTAACCGTCCTTAAGTCCTGGAGGCTACAACTGTTTATGAGGCGTGTCTTTGGGCTGCTTCTTGTTCCAAACAAATTACTGTGGAAAGTGATGCTAAAGGGGTCATTGATGCCATCAATACCTCTAGACCAATGTTACGGAGAGCTCAACACATCATTGTTAAATGTGTAAATCTGTTACATACTTGTGTCAACCTGTCTATTTCCTATGTGAATAGGTCATGTAACTCTATGGCTCACTTGCTAGCTCAGTGGGCATTACTCCAGAATGTGGAGGCTGTATATCCTCACCCTTTGCCACAGCACATTACTTCCCACTTGTGTAAAGAGATGCTTGTTTAATATTATTAGTTATCTTCTATTTTAAAAAAAAGATTCGGTCTTTAATTACTTTTTTATTCTTCGAAAGATACTACAAATTGCACAAACTTTCCCATCCAACCATAAACCATTACAAACTTTCTATGGACAAGTTGGATGTGTGGGGTTTGAAAAAATCAACCGTAGGAGAAGACGACATTATGCTATGGGCATTGCCAAACTAATAGGGTGTTTGGTTGGCTAATAAAAATAAAGTTTTCTTTAAAAATAAAATTTTGTGAAATAATATGTCAAGACAAAGTCTTACAATTATGATAAGCAAAAAGCTTTATGTTAACCACGTCGGAGGCATGGATCGGGATGTTTCCTGCGAACTGATCTATCCTCCACTCTTTCTTTTTCTTTCTTTCTCCCCACTCACCTCGATCCTCAGGCAACTCTGTAAGGAATTGTCCAAAAAAATTTGGTGCAGCGGAAGCGACGATTCCTAAGAGTTCTTTTAGAATCTGTCTCAATCAAAACCGAACGACAAAAACCAAAAACCGATCAAATCGGGTTCGAATATACCTAATAGGGATTCATATAATCCCATGTAGAGGAAGGATATGAGCTTCTTAAGCTCTTCAAACCGTTCAAATATCCATTCTCCAGTAGCATCCACACGAACTTCATCCACAACAGGTTCTCCCTTCGCGCCGGCCTCAAGAACTCTTCCCGAACGAAGCTCCATCGACCATGGACACCTTCTAGAGAGAGGAGGTAGGAAGGAGGCTAAGGACATGGTTTTCACCTTTGACTTGATAGGGTTTGTCTGAAACTATTAGTATTTATAGAGAATTTTGGAATTTTTCATAAAAACCCAAAATATCCAGAAATTACCCCCTTTCCCCTGTACTTGTGGGTAAGTTCTTTTGTGTGTGGCCCACTAGGCCCAATAGCCTATTTGGTTAAGGCCTAAATAAAATAGAATAATTTTATTTAATTTAATTAAATACGTTATCTGATAACAAATTAATCGACCTACCGATTATAAAAGGTACAAGTCACATCCCATGATCCCAAATGGCTACGGGGATAATCTCATCTCCATTGAGAATTTCTATCATCATTTACCGTATGGATATAAACCCTTATCCATCCAATGTTTTGGTTGGAAAGGAGTACAGCATCGATTGTCAACTCCTTAGTGTACCGACTCTATAGGATAATGTACTCGGAATTGGATCAATTGGAAAACTTCTTTTCCAATTAGCCTATCTACCCTAGCCAGGGATTTATAGTACTATCCCATAGGACATTCACTCTCACTTACCGAGAATGGACGATCCCTTGTTGTCCACTCAATTACCTCCATCAGGTTTTCCTTGTACCCGATCCATCGCTATATTGAATCTTCTAAACTGTGATCCACAAGTCAATTGTCAAAGAACAAGTTCTACCCAACAAGGTATCTTTGACGACTCAGGTGAAAGGTCCAACCATGCAACCATGATGATAGAAAACTCTGATTGATAGTTCGATAAGATACCATTTGGGGTTTCTAATTTAGTCAGTTCAGTGTACTCATTCAACTAATGAGCACCTATATGTGTATCTCAGTGTCTCCACACTAATGACCAATGAGATCGATCATCCTCATCACATGAGAAGATATCACATACACTAGTCTATCCGGATCCTTGATGTCCCATCTCAAGTATCCTATGACTTAGAACATTTAGATCAAATACCACTAGATGATCAATCTCATTATCATGATCTCATCATGATTTAATCATCATTGTATTTGATTAAGAACTTCATTATGATATTCGCATCTAATAAGAGCTTATAATGAAGATTTACCTAATTAATTGAATAAGATATATCTAAAAATGTCGAATCATATCATATATGATTGGCTTGTAGGGCATACATTTCTATCATACTCAACCCTTGATGTCACTTGGGCATCGAAGAGTTGGTCCAGTCGTGAGGAGAATGGAAGGGAAAGGAGATTGAAAAGGGGGATGATGTGTTTAACATGACCAAAACACTACAAAATCGGACAAGAAAGAGAAGGTGTGGTCACCGATTGACCAAAGGCTCCAAAATAGTGGAATGAAGCAAATAATATGGAAAGGGAAAAAGAGTTGACTAGTTTACCTCTTTGAACAGGGAGATATTGGGGTTCTATCTTATATTTCCTATGCCAATAGGGAAAGAAGAGCCTTGGGAAATGTTGCTTGCTTGAAAATGATCACAAATCAAAGCATAAAAGAAATCGATTAGAACTGAACATAGTGCAGCAAAAAGCTTGAATAGAAGAAATGACAACGGGTTACACTAACCGGATTAGGACTAACTCCTAACCCCTCTTAAGAATATGGTCAAAACGAACTAAAGACTAAAGAAGCATTAAATTATGATGACAAGATGTGCACGATTGAAAAAATGGAAAGCAAAGGGAGAAGAGGATGAAGAAGAGATAGTCGATAGGCTAGCAGCCAATCTTCCTTGGGAAGTAGCAAGCGCTCCAAGCTAGGGTCGCCTGGCATCCTATCGAGGGAGTGCCTTGATCTCCCACATGCAGCTTTTGATACGATCTTCTCCCAGCTCAAATGGAAGTCACCAACTGTTTCAACTCGATGTAGTTGTCCCTTGAGGCTCCTTGCAATGTTGTGGAGGGATCGATGGTCTTCGGATGATGTTGCGAAAGTGTGTGGATGGCTTTTCGGTGAGGTAAAAATAAGAAAATGAGGAGGATGTTATGGTGGTTGTGGATGGCTTGGCGATGGAGATGGGAGCTCTAGGGTTGCCTAGATGGGTTGGGGTGTTCTTTGGGGATGCTCAAGGAGCTCTCTAGTATCTCTTGGAGAGCTTTGGAGATGGGGGTGGAAGCTTCTTCAAACCCTTAAATGTTGGGGAAAAGCCTTCTTTTATAGGCCCGTGAAATGACTAAGGCACTCTCATAGGGCATTTCCTAACGTCCTGCTTGCGGAGCACCAAGCGTCGCACTGTTGGAGTGTTCATAACTGCTTTGACCATGGTAGGCGTACATCCTTAACTTGCGTAAACTGCGAGGTGTCAGTTGTAGACCGGATGCCAGTCACTCCTTGATCGAGACGTCAGGCGTCCTATCTACAGAGTGTTGTTAGCCATATCTAATAGATTCGCTTTAGATTTCCTAGCCATGCACAATCTCTGGAGATAGTTGTCGACGATATTCCCGACATCCCGGCAGCAGGACTCCTGCTATCTCGTACGACACTGCAGCACCGCCAACTGCTTTGAAATTTAGAGAGAAATTGGGTGGGAGAGCCAAGCACTCTGCCGGTGCAATGCCAGGGGGCACCAAGCTGGGATGCCGGCCATGCCCTTCATGTTTTGTTGCTTTATGCCGGAGTTGGGTCCCTCGGTTGGAAAAAGCAAGCGTTGCCTACAAAAACAAGAGTTTTGATTTCCTTAATTAGGCCAAATTTGCTTATCTTCTTTTTGTTTAGTGAAGTCTCTAATCATCATCGCCCATGGACATAGGAAGGCACATCGCCTTGCCGAACCACGTTAAATTTCTATCTTTTTGTTGTGGTTGTCGGTTCCTCCTTTTATCTTCATTCGCAAGTCGATATACGGGACTTGAATGCGTCATCAAAGTCATACATTTATTCCGTGTTTTCAACAAACTGGTATTAGAGCCCAGTTGTTGTTCAAACTGCGAGATGGCTATCAAGTCGACAATGGTGATGAAGCTCAATGTTGAGGTGTTCGATGAGAAGACGAAGGACTTCAACATATAGTTGTTAAATATGCAATCCCTATTGGTGTAAAAAGGACTCAGAAAGGCGTTAAAAGATATTGATGCTTTATCTGAAGATTGGAATGATTATAACAAGGAGGAATATCTCGAGTGGTCCCTGTCGGCAATCCATCTCATTTTTTTGATGATGTATTTTAAAAGGTTGCTGACAAGGATGCTCCAAGAAAGTTGTGGCTCAAATTAGAAACAAGATATATGACATAATCTCCTACCAATCAGTTGTATACGAAGCAAATATTATTTACATTACGGATGAAGGAAGGTATGCCCATTATTGATCACTTAAATGAGTTCAATAAAATCATTATGGATCTGAAACATATCAATGTTCAAGTCAAGTATGAAGATCAGGCCAACATTCTCTTAGGTTCTTTCCCACTTTCTTTTGAGGGCTTTGTTGACACTTTGATGTATAGTAGTAGTAGTCTGTATGTATAAGATGTCAACTCAACTTGAAACTCAAAAGAGTTGAAGAAGCATGTGCTGGAAACTCAAGGTGAAAATCAGGCAGACAGCTTGATGATACAAAAAAGAACCGAGAAAAAAAATAAAAGAATGCCAGATTCAAATCCAATGTCAAATGCTACAATTGCAACCAAAGAGGGCACATCAACAAAGACTATCCAAAGTGGAAGGGAAAAGGCAATTGCAGATGGAGTCTTCTATGACAAACATGGTTTTACGAAGATTGTTTTGATGGTCACGGCAAGTAGAACAAGGGATAATTAAATTCTTGATTCAGCTTGTGCTTTGCATGTGTTCCTAAAAAGATTTGTTTTCTTCTAACATAGCTATAAGTAATGGTACCGTCACCTTGGGAGACAATATAACTATTACAGTTGCAGGAGTTAGAACTGTCAAAATCAAGATGTACAATGATGTCATCAAAACCTTACAGGTAAGCTATGTTCTTGACTTGCAAATGAGCCTAATTTCTCTCAGTCTTTTTGAAGCATATCGATACTATTTTTTTAGCTAAGAATAGAGAGCTTAGAGTGTCTCGAGGTGCTTTGATTGTGATGAAAGGAAAGTTAGTAAGGAGACTTTATCACCTACAAGGAAGTACTGTAATCAACAGTGCTAATGTTGCTATAAGCTCATATCACGATCTTACTCGGTTGTGGCACATGTAGCTAAGCCACATGAGAAAAAAAAAGTCTAGATAGAGAAGTTCATGAATTCTCTAGACTTGATTGACTTGTAGAGGACATGAGGTGTGCCGGATGGGGCACTAGCAGATGCAATGATCGTGTGAAGCTTGACATTAAATGTGACAGCTTGAGAAGACGAGCCAAAAGAAGAATTTGTTGTGCACATCTTGTCTTCATGTGAAGATGTGCATGCATGGATTCTATTCACATGAGAAGGTCATGAGGATGAGCGATGTGGACCACCACATCTCTTCCCATATTTGCATGCATGAGTCTTCATCAATTTGAGAAGCCAGAGACATGTGTTTGTAGAGATGCAAGAAGCATATCCGCATATGTGGGGATGAGATAGTGAGCATCCTCCAAAAGCTCTATAAATAGAGTACAACCCTTTCTCGTTGATACACCATGGTGAGCTTCAAGGGTGTGAGATCCATATGTGGGAGGGGTGTGGTGAGGAGAAATTATTCTTGTATTTGAGAGTTTTAGGAAAGAAGATCTGTTTCTCTTGAGAAGTGTGTCTCCTTGTATAATTCTTTCTATTTAGTGAAGTTTTTGATCGTCGTCACCATGGAAGTAGAAAGGCACATCACCTTGCCGAATCATGTTAAATCTCTGTCCTCTTAGTGTGGTTGTTAGTTCCTCCTTCTATCTTCATTTGCAAGTCTATATCTGGGACTCGACTCTGTCTATCGAAGTCGTTCATTCATTCCGTGTGTTACAACAAACTGGTATCAGAGCCTAGTTGTTGTTCAAGCTGTGAGATGGCTGTCAAGTTGACAGTGGCGATAAGTTTGATGTTGAGGTGTTCAATTGGAAGACGAAGGACTTCAACATATGAAGGTTAAAGATTCAATCCCTATTGGTGTAAGAAGGACTTAGAAAGGTATTAAAAGGTATCAATGCTTTATTTAAAGATTGGAATGATTATGGCAAGGAGGAATATCTCAAGCGAGGCCCTATCGGCAATTCACCTCAATTTTTTTGATGAAGTATTGTAAGAGGTTGCTGACAATGATACTTCAAAAAAGTTGTGGCTCAAATTAGAAACCAAATACACGATAAAATCTGCTACCAATCAGTTATATCTAAGACAAAGATTGTTTACATTCTAGATGAAGGAAGGTATGCCCATTCTTGATCACTTGTATGTGTTCAAAAAAATCATTATGGATCTGAAACATAATGGTGATCAAGTCAAGGATAAAGATCAGGCCATCAGTCTCTTAGATTCTTTACCACTTTTCTTTGAGGGCTTTGTTGACACTTTGATGTATAACAAAAGTAGTCTGTCTGTAGAAGATGTCAAGTCAGCTTTAAACTCGAATGAGTTGAAGAAGTGTGTGTTGGAAACCTAAGGAGAAAATCAGGCAGATGGCTTGGTGATACAAAAAAGAACTGAAAAAAATAAAAGAATGCCAGATCCAAATCCAATGTCAATTGCTACAATTGCGACCAAAGAGGGCGCATCGACAAAGACATCCAAAATGGAAGGGAAAAGGCAAGGTGCAAACAGAGTCTTCTACGACAAACGTGATTTAACAGAAGATTGTTTTGATGATCATGGCAGGTAGAATAGGGGATAATTGGATTCTTGATTCAACTTGTGCTTTGCATGTGTTCCTAAAAAGATTGGTTTTTTTCTAACATAGTTGTAAGTAATGGTACCGTCACCTTTGGAGACAATATATCTATTATAGTTGCAGGAGTTGGAATTGTCAAAATCCATATGTACAATGATGTCATTAGAACCTTACAGGTAAGCCATGTTCTTGACTTGCAAAGAAGCCTAATTTCTCTTAGTCTTTTGGAAGCATATCGATACTGTTTTTTAGCTAAGAATAGAGTGCTTAGAGTGTTTCTAGGTGCTTTGGTTGTGACGAAAGGAAAGTTAGCAAGGAGACTTTATCACCTACAAGGAAGTATTGTAGTCAGCAGTGCTAATGTTGCTAGAAGCTCATATCATGATCTTACTCGATTGTGGCACATGCAGCTAAACCACATGAGAAAAAAAGTCTAGATAGAGAAGTTCATGAATTGTTTAGACTTGATTGGCTTGTAGAGGACATGAGGTGTGCCGGATGGGGCACTAGCATATGCAACGATCATATGAAGCTTTACATTGAATGTGATAGCTTGAGAAGACCAGCCAAAAAAAGAATTTATTGTGCACATCTTGTCTTCATGCGAAGACGTGCATGCATGGATTCTATTCTCATGAGAAGGCTGTGAGGATAAGCGATGTGGATCACCACATCTCTTCCCAGATTTGCATGCATGGGTCTTCATCCATTTGAGAAGCCAGAGACGTGTTTGTAGAGATGCAGGAGGCCTATCCGCATATGTGAGGATAAGATAGTGAGCATCCTCCAAAAGCTCTATATATAGAGTACAACCCTTCCTCGTTGATACACCACGGTGAGCTTCAAGGGTGTGAGATCCATACTTGGGAGGGGTGTGGTGAGAAGAAATTATCCTTGTATTTGAGAGTTTTAGAGAAGAAGATTTGTTCCTCTTGGGGAGTGCATCTCCGTGTATTATTCTTTACGGTTCGGTGAAGTTTCGATCGTCGTCACCCGTGGACGTAGGAAGGCACATCACCTTGTTGAACCATGTTAAATCTCTGTCCTCTTGGTGTGGTTGTTAGTTCCTTCTTCTATCTTCATTCGCAAGTCAATATACGGGACTTGACTCTGTCGTCAAATTCGTACATTCATTACGTGTGTTACAACAAGCTGGTATCAAAGCCCGATTGTTGTTCAAGTCTGAATGGCTATCAAGTAGACAATGGTGATGAAGTTCGATGTTGAGGTGTTCGATGGGAAGACGAAGGACTTCAACATATGGTGGCTAAAGATGCAATCCCTATTGGTGTAAGAAGAACTCAGAAAGGTGTTAAAAGGTATTGATGATTTACCTAAATATTCGAATGATTATGACAAAGAGGAATATCTCAAGCGGGCCCTATCAGCAGTTCACCTCAGTTTTTTTGATGACGTATTGTAAGAGGTTGCTGACAAGGATACTCCAAAAAAGTTGACTCAAATTAGAAACCAGATACATGACAAAATCTACTACCAATCAGTTATATCTGAGATAGAGATTGTTTACATTCTAGATGAAGGAAGGTATGCCCATTCTTGATCACTTGCATGAGTTCAACAAAATAGTTATGGATGTGAAACATATCAGTGTTCAAGTTGAGGATAAAGATCGGGCCATCATTCTCTTAGGTTCTTTACCACTTTCCTTTGAGGGCTTTGTTGACACTTTGATGTACAAGCTGAAGTAGTACGTACGTAGAAGATGTCAAGCCAGCTTTAAACTCGAAAGAGTTGAAGAAGCGTGTGCTAGAAACCTAAAGATAAAATTAGGCAGACGGCTTGATGATACGAAGAAGAACCGAGAAAAGAAAAAAAATGGTAGATCCAAATCCAATGTCAAATGCTACAATTGCAACCAAAAAGGGCACATCGAAAAGGACTGTCCAAAGTGGAAGGGAAAAGACAAGGTGTAGACAGAATATTCTATGACAAGCGTGGTTCAAGAAGACTATTTTGATGGTCACGGTAGGTATAACAGGGGATAATTGGATTCTTCATTCTACATATGCTTTCCATGTGTTCCTAAAAAGATTGGTTTTCTTCTCACACAACTGTAAGTAATGGTTCCATCACCTTGGGAGTTGGAACTATCAGAATCAAGATGTACAATGATGTCATCAAAACCCTATAGATAAGCCATGTTTGTGACTTTTAAAGGAGTCTAATTTCTCTTAGTCTTTTGGAAGCATATCGGTATTGTTTTTCAGCTAAGAATATAGTGCTTAGAGTGTCTCAAGGTGCTTTGGTTGTGAGGAAAGGAAAGTTAGCAAGGAGACTTTATCACCTACAAGAAAACAACGTAGTCGACAATGCTAATGTTGCTACAAGCTCATATCATGATCTTACTCAGTTGTGGCACATGCAGCTAAGCCATATGAGGAAAAAAGTCAAGATAGAGAAGTTCAAGTATTATCTGGACTTGATTGACTTGTAGAGGATGTGAGGTGAGCCGGGTGGGGCACTAGGCGATGTAACGATCGTGTGAAGCTTGACCTTTGAATGTGACAACTTGACAAGATGAGCCGAAAGAAGAATTTGTTGTGTACATCTTGTCTTCATGTGAAGATGTCCATGCATGGATTCTATCCTCGCAAGAAGGCCGCGAGGATGAGAGACGTGGACCAGCACATCTCTTCCGAATTTGCATGCACGGGTCTTCATCCATCCAAGAAGCTAGAGACATGTGTTTGTGGAGATGCGGGAAGCCTATGCATATGTGAGGATGAGATCGTGAGCTTCCTCCAAAAGCCCTATAAATAGAGCACAACCCTTGCTCGTTGATACACCACTGTGAGCTTCAAGGGTGCGAGATCCATACTTGGGAGGGGTGTGGTGAGGAAAATTACCCTTGTATTTAAGAGTTTTGGGGAAGAAAATTTGTTCTTCTTGAGGAGTGTGTCTCCGTGTATTATTCTTTTTGTTTAGTGAAGTTTCTAATTGTCATCACCTGTGGACGTAGGAAGGCACATCACCTTGCCGAACCACATTAAATCTCTATCCTCTTGATGTGGTTGTTAGTTCCTTATTATATCTTCATTCGTAAGTCGATATATGGGACTCGACCCTGTCTATCGAAGTCGTACATTCATTCCGTGTGTTACAACAAACTATTATCAAAGCTCGGTTGTTGTTCAAGCTGTGAGATGGATGTCAAGTTGACAATGGCGATGAAGTTCGATGTTCAGATGTTCGATGGGAAGATGAAGGACTTCAACATATGATTGTTAAAAATGCAATCCCTATTGGTGTAAGAAGGACTCATAAAGGTGTTAAAAGGTATTGATGATTTACCTGAAGATTGGAATGATAATGACAAGGAGGAATATCACAAGCGGGCTGTGTCGGCAATTCATCTCAGTATTTTTGATGATGTATTGTAAGTGGTTGCTGACGAGGATACTCCAAAAAAGTTGTGGCTCAAATTAGAAACCAGATACATGACAAAATCTCTTACCAATCGGTTGTATTTGAGACGAGAGATTGTTTACATTCTAGATGAAGGAAAGTATTCCCATTATTGATCAGCATGAGTTCAACAAAATTGTTACGGATCTGAAACATATCGATGTTCAAGTCGAGAATGAAGATCAGGTCATCATTCTCTTAGGTTAATTACCACTTTCCTTTGAGGGATTTGTTGACACTTTGATGTACAGCAGAAGCAGTCTATCTGTAAAAGATGTCAAGTTAGCTTTAAACTCGAAAGAGTTGAAGAAGCGTGTGATGGAAACTCAAAAGGAAAATTAGGCAATTAGCTTGATGATACGAAGAAGAACCGGGAAAGAGAAAAAAATGGTAAACCCAAATCCAATGTCATATGCTACAATTGCAATCAAAAAGGGCACATCGAAAAGAAGCTGTCTAAAGTGGAAGGGACAAGACAAGGTGCGGACGGAATCTTTTATGACAAGCATGATTCAAGAGAAGACTATTTTGATGGTCACGAATTTGGTATAATAGGGGATAATTGGATTCTTCATTCTGCATATGCTTTCCATGTGTTCCTAAAAAGATTGGTTTTCTTCTCACACGGCTATAAGTAATGGTACCAAGGGTAAGGAATCGTCCATAAAATATTGGTGTTGCGGAAGCGATGATTCCTATAGGTTTCTTTAGAATCTGGCTTAATCAGAACCGAATAACAAAAATCAAAAATTGATCAAATCGGGTTCGAATATACCTGATAGGGATTCATATAATCCCATGGTGATGAATGAGATAAGCTTCTCAAGCTCTTCAAACCGTTCAAGTGTCCGATCTCCAGCAGTATCCACACGAACTTCATCCACAGCAGGTTCTCCCTTTACCTGGCCTCGAGAGCTCTTCCACTAACGAGGCTCCATCGACCATGGACACATTCTAGAGAGAGGAGAAGGCTAGGGATGTGGTTTTCACTCTTGGCTTGATGGGCTTTGGCTGAAACCATTAGTATTTATAGAGAATTTTGGTATTTTTTATAAAAACCCAAAATCTCTATAAATTATGCCCTTACCCCTATACTTGTAGATAAGTCCTTTTGTATGTGACCCACTAGGCCCAATAGCCTATTTGGTTGAGGCTTAAATGAAATAGAACAATTCTATTTAATTTAATTAAATACGTATACGATAATATATAAATCGGCCTACGATCATGAAGGGTACAAGTCACATCCCATGATCCTAAATGGCTATGGGGATAATTTCATCTCCATTGAGCCTTCCATCATCGATTATCGTATCCCTCATCCATCCAAAATCATAGTCGGAAAGAAGTACGGCATCGATTGTCAACTCCTTAGTGTATCGACTTTATAAGATCCCGTACTTGGAATTGGATCAATTGAAAAACTCCTTTTCTAATTATCTTATCTACCCGGGTCAGGGATTTAGAGTACAACCCATAAGACATTCACTCTCACTTACCGAGAATGGATGATCCCTTGTTGTCCGCTCAATTGCCTCCATCGGGTTTTCCATGTACCCGATCCATCACTATTCTGGACCATCTAAACGGTGATCCATAAGTCAATGGTCAAAGCACAAGTTCCACCCAACAAGGTATCTTTTGTGACTTAGGTCAAAGGCCCAACCATGCAACCGTGATGATAGAAAACCCTGATAGACAGTTCGGTAAGATACCATTCAGGGTTTCTAATTCGGTCAATTTAGTGAACTCATTCAACTAACGAGCACCTGTATGTATATCTCAGTGTCTCCACACTAATAACCAATGAGATCGGAAATCCTCATCACATGATAAGATATCACATACACTAGTCTATTCGGATCCTTGATGTCCCGTCTCAAGTATCCTATGACTAAGAACATTTAGATCAATTACCTCTACATGATCAATCTCATTATCATGATCTCATCATGATTTAATCATCATTGTATTTGATCAAGAACTTCATTATGATATTCGCATCTAATAAGAGCTTATAATGAAGATTTGCCTAATTAATTGAATAAGATATATTTAGAAATGTCGATTCATATCATATATGATTGGCTTGTAGGGCATACATTTCTATCAATCTCCCATTTGCACTAAAGCTAATCACCTATCTGGATGATCTGTATTAGCTCGAGGTGAAGCTTAAACACTCTTTGAGTAACTGCTTCAGTTAGTGGATCTGTAATGTTATTAGCGGCTGATACTTTATCTTTAATTATATCTCTACAAGCTGCAATCTCTCTGATTGTATGGTATCTCCACAGAAGTTCTATACTTCTTATGAGACATCAGCTCTACCCCATTGTTTTCTCAAAACAATGGTACACTAGAAAAAAATTGGGATAATCCCATATCTTAGATGTAGATGAAAATGTTCATCTAAACTACTTCTCAAGTAGTGTGCAACCACTATGTAAACTTGTTTAAATATGTTGTAGAATTTACGGTGTTCTATCGTATTGAACACTTCTAGCCCACTGCACCACCATTATTCTTACTTAATATCAAACTTATTTGATTACAAGCTTGTGTTTGTAAAACTACAAGACTTCAAGTCTTATCCTCCAGTGTATAGAGATATATTCTCAGTACTTCTCAAGTACTAAATAATATATCTCTAAAGTATTTAGTGACTCTCACCTAGATCTTTCACGATAAATGCTCATAACACTTAGAGCATTTGTCATAAGGCCCTATGACAAAGGCATAAGGGCTCTATTTATCTCTCAAGAGGTCTTCAAAGATATCACTTCAGAGAAATCAACTTCATACGACATAGGTAAGAAACCTATCTTGGAGTTTATCATGTCAAACCCCTTGACTGTGGTGACTACGTACATTAACTGGGCATTGCTTTTAGATCTATCTCTATAGATTTCAAAACCCAAATTATGTTTGTAGGATTATTTTGACAGCTAGACTCACTTATGATAACATACCTACTTCATTCTTAATGAGTAGTATGTCATCAACATAAAATGTCAAGAAAGAAATAGCACTCCCACTTATCTTCTTGAATACACAAGGCTCCTCTTCGTTACGAACAAAATCCTAAGATTTAATCTTATTAAACCTTATATACGATCTATGGGAAGTTTTACTTCGGTCCATATATGAACTTAATACACACTCTTCTTAGATATTCTTTGGGACTTGATTCCCTATAGTTGTATCATATACACTTGTTTCTCAAAATACCTTAGAGGAACACTATCTCAACATCCAATTAACTTATCTTATAATCATAGAGTGTATCAATCAAAATCTAAATGGATTAATCCATGGAATAGGTAAAAGTTCTCATCATAGTCAACTATTTGACTTAGATGATATCCTTTTCAACTATTCTCACCTTTGAAAGTCTCTACCTTCTAATCCACTCCAATCTATTCTTTAGTGAACCATTTATTTCGATGGATACTATATCCTTACGTGGATCTATCAAGTTCTAAACTTGATTAGAATAGATAAAGTTTATATCAGATTTTATTGTCTCTTCCCATTTATAAATCAATATCTTATATTGGTTCAATATAGATCTTAGGATCAATATCCTTACTATCTTATGTCTCATTTCATCCATCGGAGATATGTCTCATGTATCTCTTAAGTTGAATGGACACAAGAGAAGACCTATGAACTGTCATTGTGTAATTATTAACTAGTACCTTAATAGAAGTGTCCTTGGGTTATGGGACTGGAACATCTTCTATATATATCTTACTCACACTATTTTTCTTGAGAAACTTTTCCTTTATAAATATTGTGAGTTGAGCAACACATACCCTTATTCATAAGGGTGGTATATTAATATCCAAAAGTTTTCTTAGGATATCCCACAAGTCAACACTTCATAGTCTTATATTATAACTTGTTAGGGTTATACTTCTTCACCAGGTTGGGCATTCCAAAACCTTAACTTACATAAGGTCAAGTTTTAACCCCTTTTCCATATCCTATATGGAATAATCAGAATAAACTTAGAAAGTACCTATTAAGATTAAGTGGTTATAACAAGTACTTAGCCAAAATTAGACAAAGAGGAATTTTGCAAAGCTTGTCATTGTTCATATTATGTCCTACATAATGTGGCTTTTCATTTTAGCTACTCAATTAAGCTAAAATATGTAAAGAGGTGTCCATTAGATTCTATTATCCTTCAATTATATGTGAATTATGTACTTAAGTATTCCCCTCCTTGATCTCATCAAAGAGCTCTAATACTCTTTCCATTAGTATCTACTTCATTCTTAATTTCAGATAATTTCTCAAAGATCTTAGATTTGTACTTCATAAAGTACATATATCCAAACTACCTATGACATCATCTTTGAAATAATGATGTAGAAATATTCTTTATTAGCCTTATTAGATATGGGCTAACATACACCTAGATGTACAAGTTCTAATAACTCATTAACCTATTATCCATGTATACATAAAGCTAAAGTGTAGATTGATCTAAATCAACCCATTTTCTCTTAAAAGGAGTATTCACACATAACATGAGAGTTAATATATCAAATATGATTAAATAATTCATTAAGCTCTCCTTTGGAAAACACTTTGCCGTTCAATCTTTTAGAACATCTATCAATTCCCTAGATTAGAATAAATCAACATTTATTCAAGTAGGTAATCATATAATGTTCTTGTAGAAGGATATAATAGAAATCTTAATTATTAAGACATCTCCATAAGGCTATTAAAGATTTGTACCTCCCACTAATAATGATGCAACTTTTTCACCATTTCATATGTAGGTCAACATCTTCTTTATTAAGCCTTCATTTACTTGTCAACATTTACAACTCCTTGTAGATATAAGATCCATATCCAGTATCTCATACCATTAGATACATCCATAGTATCTAATATTACGATATACACATAGTATCTAATACTATTAAGTGTATATTTAAAAACAAGTAAATGTCAATGACTTGCATGCATGAAGCTTCTCAAGCTCCACCTTTGCATATGTACAATACACTTTGCACTTCCTCTTCCACTTACCATCATCATGATAGTGGAACAATTTTGTCTTATTCGACTTTATTATCTTGACCACCTTCTTTTACTTTTAATTATCTCCTATTTCTATCTAATGATTTTACTTCTTTCTATTGGTCTCACCAACTAGAAGTAATTAAGATGTGTTGTTGTTCTAACTTGCCTTTAGTTAGCTCATCACTATGAACCATGATGGATCTCATATCCATCTATCCATGTTGTCTCTACAATTTATATCTCACGAGAGACTAACATCTAGTTTAAGGCAAACAATGCATCTTATCTATAAGATAAGATCTTATCTTTCTTTCACATCATTAAATATTCTAAGAGGCACCTACTTCTCAAGTTGGATAGTTAATTAGTCAACTATGAGAACAATTCTCTTAGTTCTAAACTAGTTTAAGAAGTGTGAGCCATTAAGCTATTTGGCATCTAGTATGCCATACAAATAGTGGTTTATCAACGTATTGTACAACTGAGATATAATTTTATTAATATAACATTGTAGATATTCATGAAATTAAGATATGGTCTTCCATCCTAATTTATGCTCCCACTAATTTTTGACGAATTTTCATAACCCTCATTATGCAAAGACGGGATATCACGATGAAATCCTAGTGGGGACTAAGACCCTATTCACTTTATGGTGATAAACTTGTGGGAAACACAATAAGTCATCTCATACTTAATAGGTAGGTAACTTTTACCAATTGCAACCCATGCGGTTCTTAGTCATTCAAGCTCTAGAGTTATAACCTTGTGGGAAACACAACAAGCTATATACTCTAGTTAGGTCAAATCTGCTTGTTACGTTATGAGAATAGATTCTTAACATAGCCCTTGTGCGAAACACAAAAAGGCCATGCAATGATCCACCCCAAAGTTTGGCAAATGCTTTAGCCATGATCACCAATCTCTTGTTGAATGAGTCTTGCGGGAAACACAACAAACCCATCCAATCTAAGATTGACTCATCAAGACCATATCAACGGAAGGCTACGTGAGTCACTCTTTATGTCACACGTTTATCAACCTAATCATAACAAGAAGGAATTTTATTTTAGTCTCATCAATAATATGTGCTAAGTATATATAATACCTTTGGAATATTATATATCTAAGGTATAACTTTGTCGCACATATCCACATATCAAATATGCATAAAAACAGGTGATCATGGACTTAACCCTAAGCATGCACCTAAGGCACCCCTATAGGTGTAAATCCTTGCTTCAAATGCTTGAGTTGGCATGCTCCCACTTTAGAAGGGTGCTTCTCCAAGTGGTCCCGCTCTCCAACCTTCCACGAATCGGCTTCTAACTCTTACAAGCAACTTAAGGGTACGCAGACCCACAAATGTACATAACTTAATAAGAAACCTTGGTTTTAACCAAGGGAGTACAATAATGTAGGAGGGTAGAATGTACAATCAGATTGTATAGAGAGAGGAGGCACATGCGAGCCCCATTTAATAACATAACTAAAAAAATACAAAACAATCACAAGCCAAGCATAATTAAGTTCATGATCAACTTCATACACGCACTAACATTCATCACACGAACATAGAGCACAGACGTGATAATTATATGATATATATAATATATATCAGCATAAAATTACATACTATATTTTTGAAATTCTCAATTTCATGCATGTCAAATTTTAATGAAATAAATAACATAAAAATAACATAACAACAACATATAAACAATTTATATGAAATAAACATACAAGTCTAAACTATTTAGAACATTCATGCATTCCCAATACTATGCAAAGTCAAAAATTAATGTCTCAATTTTTTTATTACGTAAACTCTCATTTTACAGAATTAATTAAGACACTAATAATTTTAAGTTAAACTTTTAAACAAATTTAAAGTTTAACCTTGAGTAAATTTATGTAAATAGAGTTTAACATCATCTAACATGTCATTAAACACTTTAAAATATGTTAAATAATATTATAGAATTTTTAAAAAATGGAACTTTTTGGCAATTTTTCAGATTTTTTATGATTTTAAACAATTTAAAATCATAAAATAAGGTGTTTGGCATATTGCGACACACGCTCCAACACCTTTGCGCCACGCCGGCAAGTGCACATTGTGCGTCGCCCGCATGTGCCGGCCTTTATGCGCACTTGCACCACCGATGTGCGCCATCGCATGCGCCACTCTTCTACGCGCGTCAGACCACTGTTCATCGGGAGGAAGTCCATCCCTTCTCCCGAGCTCTACAGAGATCTAAACTTCAAATGGTTTGTGGCATTGGAAAGAACTATATCACAAGATTCTACCAAAGCCAACTAATCTTTTATCTGAGTCATACACAGATTATGGTGGCCTCGTCAAAACGACTATTTGCACATATTTGGGAACACATAAATAACATGAAATAATGTCGATTTGACGTCGGTTTTGATCGAGACTTGAACACCGGCTCTACGATTCCACTTTAAGTAATCACTCATAAAATATTGGTGCAGCGTAAGTGACAATTCCTATTGGTGACGATTTCTATGGGTTACTTTAGAATCTATCTCAATAAGAACCAAATGACAAAAAGCCGAAAACTAATCAAATCGGGTTCGAATATACCCTGATAGGGATTCATATAATTCCATGGAGAGGAAGGAGATGAGATTCTCAAGCTCTTCAAACCATTCGGGTGTTCGGTCTCTAGCGATATCCACACGAACTTCATCTACGAGCGAGTTCTCCCTGTGTGCCAGACCAAAGAACTCCTCTCGAACGGAGCTCCATCAACCATGGACACTTTCTAGAGAGAGGAGGAGGTAGGGAGGAGGCTAGGGATGTAATTTTCACCCTTGGCTTGGTGGAGTTTGACTGAAACCAATACTATTTATAAAGAATTTTAGAATTTTTCATAAAAATCCAAAATCTCCACAAATAGCCTCTTTGGTTGAGGCCTAAATGAAATAGAACAATTCTATTTAATTTAAATAAATACGTTATACGATAACATATTAATCGACCTACTAATCATGAAGGGTACAAGCCACATCCCATGATTCCAAATGGCTATGGTGATAATCTCATCTCCATTGAGCCTTTCCATCATCAATTATCGCATGGATATAAACCCTCGTCCATCCAATGTCTCGATCGAAAAGAGTACGGCATCAATGTCAACTCCTTAGTGTACGGACTACGTAGGATCCTATACTCAAAATTAGATCAATTAGAAAACTCCTTTTCCAATTATCCTATCTACCACTGACGAGAGATTTAGAGTACTAACACATAGGACATTCACTCTCACTTACCGAGAGTGGACGATCCTTTATTGTCCGCTCATTTACCTCCATCGGGTTTTTCTTGTACCCGATCCATCGCTATATAGGACCATCTAAATTGTGATCCATAAGTCAATGGTCAAAGCACAAGTTCCACCCAACAAGGCATCTTTGGCGACTCAGGTCAAACATCCAACCATGCAACCGTCATGATAGAAAACCACTGATTGATAGTTTAGCAAGATACCATTCGGGGTTTCTAATTCGGTCAATTTAATGAACTCATTCAACTAACGAGCACACTGTATATATATCTCACTCGATGTCTCCACACTAATGGCTAATGAGATTGATCATCCTCATCACATAAGAAGATATCACATACACTAGTCTATACGGATCCTTGATTTCCCGTCTCAAGTATCTTATGACTAGGAACATTTAAATCAATTACCTCTAGATGATCAATCTCATTATCATGATCTCATCATGATTTAATCATCATTGTATTTGATCAAGGACTTCATTATGATATTCCCATCTAATAAGAGCTTATAATGAAGATTTGTCTAATTAATTGAATAAGATATATCTAGAAATGTCGAATCATATCATATATGATTGTCTTGTAGGGCATATATTTCTATCACCATCACCTTGGGAGTTGGGCCCATCGGAATCAAGATGTACAATGATGTCATCGAACCCTCTTTGGTAAGCCATGTTTCTGACTTTTAAAGGAGCCTAATTTCTCTTAGTCTTTTGGAAGTATATCGATATTATTTTTCAGCTAAGAATATAGTGCTCAAAGTGTCTCAAGGTGCTTTGGTTGTGAGGAATGAAAAGTTAGCAAGAAGACTTTATCACCTACAAGGAAGCACTGTAGTCGACAGTGTTAATGTTGCTAGAAGCTCATAACATGATCTTACTCAGTTGTGGCACATGCAGCTAAGCCACATGAGGAAAAAAAGTCAAGATAAATAAGTTCAAGTATTCTATGGACTTGATTGACTTGTAGTGGACGTGAGGTGTGTCGGGTGGGGAACTAGCCGATGTAACGATCGTGTGAAGCTTGACACTAAATGTGACAACTTGACAAGATGAGTCGAAAGAAGAATTTGTTGTGCACATCTTGTCTTCATGTGAAGATGTCCATGCATGGACTATATCCTTTCAAGAAGGCTGCGAGGATGAGCGACGTGGACCACCACATCTCTTCTCGGATTTGCATGCACGGGTCTTCATCCATCCAAGAAGATAGAGACATGTGTTTGTGAGGATGAGATCATGAGCATCCTCAAAAGCTCTATAAATAGAGCACAATCCTTCCTCGTTGATACACCACGGTGAGCTTCATGGGTGTGAGATCCATACTTGGGAGGGGTGTGGTGAGGAGAAATTATCCTTGTATTTGAGAGTTTTGGGGAAGAAGATTTGTTCCTCTTGAGGAGTGCGTCTCCTTGTATTATTCTTTTTGTTTAGTGAAGTTTACGATCGTCGTCACCTATGGACGTAGAAAGACACATCACCTTGCCGAACCATGTTAAATCTATGTCCTCTTGTTGTGGTTGTTAGTTCCTCCTTCTATCTTCATTTGTAAGTTGATATACGGGATTCGACTGCGTCCGTCGAAGTCGTACATTCATTCCGTGTGTTTCAACAAACCGGTATCGAGCCGGTTGTTTTTTCAAGCTGCGAGATGGTTGTCAAGTCAACAATGGCGATGAAGTTCAATGTTGAGGTGTTCGATGGGAAGACGAAGGACTTCAACATATGGTGGTTAAAGATGCAAACCCTATTGGTGTAAGAAGGACTAAAAAAGGTGTTAAAAGGTATTGATGCTTTACTTGAAGATTAGAATGATTATGACAAGAAGGAATATCTCAAGCGAGGCCTTGTCGGCAATTCACCTCGGCTTTTTTGATAATGCATTGTAAGAGGTTGCTAACAAGGATACTCGAAAAAAGTTGTGGCTCAAATTAGAAACCGGATACATGACAAAATCTCCAACTAATCGGTTGTATGCACGAGACGAGAGATTGTTTACATTCTATATATGAAGGAAGGTATGCCCATTATTGATCACTTGCATGAGTTCAACAAAATAGTTATGGATTTGAAACATATTGGTGCCCAAGTTGAGGATAAAGATCAAGCCATCATTCTCTTAGGTTATTTACCACTTTCCTTTGAGGAATTTGTTGACACTTTGATGTACGGCGAAGTAGTCTTGTCTTTAGAAGATGTTGTTGGCAACAAATTTTTCCACTTAGCTTGTTTGATACGATTTCGGCAATGCCAAAGTTGGCACAAAAATCCAACCAGTTCGGAAAAATCAAGAACAAATGATGCAAACGAGGACTCACAGAAATGCCTTGACATGGCTTTACATACTATAAATGGCCAATATAATGTGCTCATTGCATAGCCTCGGTCGAGAGCTTCACAACGGTGCCCAAAACATAGAAAATGGACACCCGGAGAAGGCCGAAATGACCATTTTGCCCCCGACACTTTGGGACAAGTTGGGACTCTAACATGGAATTCAAACTTTGCCACATTCTCAAGGTTGTATAAATCAAGGCAACGCTCGAAACAAATCAAAAATCTAACTCCCGGATGAAGAGATATGCAAGAAGATCAAATCCGGACGGAAAGCCGTATGTCATCGCACCGGGGACATAATGGTCCGATCGGCTCCCGGATCGACCCATGGACTGAAAATTTCAATTTTTATGGCCAAAAACATTTATCTCATGAATATTGATGCATGAAAATTAAATTTGGCCTTTGGGAGGAGGTAATTGCATTCGAATTACGATTTACCGGTATTATCGATGACCGAGATTGCACCGATCAGAGAAATTGATAAAATCAGAGAACCTGGGCAATTTGGGATATCTCAGCCACACATTTGAATGGATCATAAGATCAATGGTCATCAATGATTGTCCCATATTTTTTTATTTAAATTTGGCTGTGTTTAATCAATTTTCGGCCGAAATTAGGATCGGGAGTCTTTTAGATGAACGGTCTAGATTGGATTACTCTCTCTCTCTCTCTGTTCTCGCCACTTGGCTGGCCGAAATCCTCCCCATCTACCATGCACACAATCTCCTACAAGTTAGGGAGCTAGCCCGAACTCCCCGTATTCGATGGCATGGCTAGCAACTTTAGGCTTATCTCCCTCGAAGCCACCTCAACAAGCTCAACAACCCCCCCTGGTTTATCCTTATCCCTCTCAACAACCCATGGCCTATCCCCATGCGATGGGCTGGCCAAACCAGCCTTCCCACTCCCTTGTGCATTCAATCCTCTAGAATATAGGGCAGGCCGAACCAGCCTCATTGCCACATGTCATGTGTGCACACCTCCTTGAAAGGAGGGAGAAGGTGCGCACCCTTCTCTCCCTCTCTTTCTAGTTGGCGCACAACCACCAGCTCAACAACCAACTATGGGTTATCCTTATCATCCTCAGCCTCCATTGAGTTATCCCTTATCTCCTCTCAACGGCTTCTAGCCTTATCCCCATCTGCCGAGATGGCGCCCCTCGGCCTCTATATAAACCCCCTGTTGCCATGTGCACGGGACAAGTTGATCACCCTGCGGAAACTCTTGCCTCTCCTTCCCCTCACCATCTCTATTCAAACCCAGACCTCACCTCCTCTTGCTTTGACGTCTTAAACAGCAAGTTAGCAAGCTTTTCTTCCTCCCTTTGATGTGCCGAAGTGAAGAAGAAGAAGGAAGTCAAGGCTAGTTCCGAGCAAGTGTGCCAACGGCGGGTGCAACAACCCACCTATGCGCCAGCCTCTGCTCCCGGCTTGTCCCTCTCTTTGGTGCACCATCAACCTTGCTCAGCCCTTCTTCCTCATCTTGCTTGGACGTCTTCAGAATCAAGTCAGCAAGCTCTCTCCTACCCATTTTGGGTGTGCCAAGTTAAGAAGAAGAAGAAGAAGAAGAAGAAGAAGAAGAAGAAGAAGAAGAAGTAGTAAAAGCTAGCTCCGACAAGTATGCCGATAGCAGGTGCAACCAACCCACCTGATTGGTGTTCCAACTTCAACAAGTGCGGCAAGCTCTTTTCATCCCTTTGCTCCATACATCAATATCAACAAGAAAGAGAGACCCCCTTTTCTCATCCAACGGCAAGAGAATAAGGGTTTGGTGGCACCTTCAGCCCATTATCTTCAACACCACACTGCGGTGCAAGAAAGAAAGAAAAAAAGTGGTGAGTAGGAGAAGCGTGCTCCGATGTAGCCCATTAATTCTACTCTTCCCCTTCTCTTATATACCCCTCTCTATGATGGTATACACCACACAGTAATTCCCATTCGGCCCAGTTGAGTGCCCTCCACGTTGGTCTACGAGAAAGCCATCCTTTAGCCCTAAGGGCACCCTTCGTTGGCTATCACGAAATAGCCCCTTGCTGTCCCCTTAAAACGAGGCCTCTAAACCAACCCCTTTATTTGCCTTGCACCCTTTTGGCCCTCCATTTCGGCCCCACTAAACCTTCCACTATCATGCTTTGTTTGACCCCACTTATGGTCACTTGAACGTGCACCTCCTACCTCCCCCAATCGGGCCCCCTTGCTGGCCCAAGTTACGCCCCCCTTGTGAGCACCCATGTCGGGCCCCTTTACCTTATGGTCACCTAGTTTTCCCCTATGTGCAACACACCCAATACGAGCTCCTACGGCACCCCATGAAAAAAACCAAACATTTTCTTTGATGTGTGTAAGGAGGGATGACAGCCCGGGTCTCTACGGAATCCGCCGGACGGGCAAGAGTTAAGCCGGGTGGCCACGATTTCTACATATCAAAGAAATACCCTTGTGCTACCCACTAGATCGGAAACCCCATGTGTCTTGTTCCATCCTTCCCCTATAGAGTATAGGGTGAAGGTCAGAGCGCTTCTGAGACTCTCGGAATAGCCGGATGAGGCCGAGACTACTGCGGGCGGACGCCTTGATTCTCATGCCCCTTGTGCATTCCTAAACCAGTCTGTTCACACCTAAACCTACACACGCCCTTGCTGCGGTCCTACCAAAAGCCCACCTAAACAAGCACCTTAGCCAACCCATTCCAGCCCCTCTTAGGCTCACCTACTCCGCTGCTACGGCAAGATGTCGAGAGTGCAAACATGGAGTGCAAATCAGGCCAACGGGCCCGGCCAAGCGTGGAGGTGCAAATCGGGTCCCATTGGGTCATGAAGTTCAAAATAGGCCGTCGGCGAGGCCCGTAGGCTCAAGATTGGGCCAAGCGGGCCGGGCGACTTGAGCGGTATGAAGCCGGCCTTCTCGGGCCCATGAGACATGAAGACTAGCCTTGTCTTGATGATGCTGGCCTATTGGACGGCAGACATTAAAAATCGCATTTAACTAAATGCGTCACAGGGCAAGATGTCAAAATTAAATAAGGAGTTAGCACCATCGCGTGGGCGCTCCACCGCAAGGCGACTAGCGCGAACACGTATACGGTATGTTGACCCGAGTGTAGGCATGGGGACACGCTTCTCACTACGGATGGACCCTTTCCACTACTTGGAAAGTCAAATGACTATGCCTTGTAGGGCCGGGTAAAATTTCCTTGCCGATTGGAAAATAAGGAGGCATGCTTTGCCAAAATTTTCCACGATCAAGTGGATTTTACACCAAGGGAAGGGCATTCACATTTGCACCATTGACAAGCATTGAACATGGCATACATGGTACCACATCTTATGTACATTAGCATGAACATGAGTATTCAATGAACATTTCAAGTGCCCGAGTTGGTTGCTTGTGATTGCGCGTGACACTAGCACGATAGATCTGATGTGATGCAAGCCGAACAAGAGTTAACCAAATCTAAAGTTAACTTAATGTTATCTAAAAATACATTCAAACCAACCAACAAAACACACTTAAAATAGGTCATTAAAGATTTAACATTCAACCAAAATCAGATCTAACACAATCTGGAAAAATTGATTCAATA
The DNA here is from genome assembly GCA_036172225.1 of Cryptocoryne crispatula var. balansae. Classification (NCBI taxonomy): domain Eukaryota; kingdom Viridiplantae; phylum Streptophyta; class Magnoliopsida; order Alismatales; family Araceae; genus Cryptocoryne; species Cryptocoryne crispatula. Next base: position 12,107,610 of record CM069933.1, read on the forward strand.
TACTTAATCCATTGGAATTCAAATGCTTAAACAAGTGCAAATCAAATAATTCACAACCAATTGAAAAGAACACATAAATAAAACAATAATGCATATGAAATTCATTTTAAAACATGTCAAATTCAGATCATTAACAATTTGAAGTTCAAGTTTAATCCAATTTGAGTTAAACTTCAAAGTATTTAAAACATATCACAAAACGCACCCGAATTAGTATTAAAACACCAACCAATATAAGAAAACCACATGAAAATAGCTCAACACATGTCAATTAAACTTTAAAAAGTCAAAATTGATCAACACATCTAAAATATCAAGTTGAAAAAAATAAAATAAACTTTAACCAATTGAAGTAAGAAAACCAAATAATTCAAACAAACTGAAAACAAATATCATTCAAATCCTAGTCAAATTGAAATATGAAATTAACTTTTCAACCCACATCAAAATCGATTCATAAATCAACATAAGTCAACTCGAAACCAAATCTAATCAAACTTGTTTGCATCTCATCGAGCCTTAGAGCCCCAGGGCCCTTTGTGTACTTTATACGTTGTGTATTTGCACACTCTCATCAACAAGATCGCTATGGCATTTAATCAAGGGTGTTCGAGTGTTTGCTCGATGTAAATGAACATCGGATATTAATATATCCGATGGAGAGAGGTCAAAAAAATATTTTCACCGAGTCTTACACTGAACCTCGGTTATATACTCTTCTAATATCACCTAGACTATCTAGTATTTTTATGGTTTAGCACCTACTTTACTAGAAAATTTGGGTATGATATTTCAACATTGAAAAAAACAAACAAACCATCTAAGCACATTTAAAAACAAAAGATTCCCGAGTTTCCCGAGATGTCGAGTCGGCTTTAAACTCGAAAGAGTTGAAGAAGCATGTGTTGGAAACTCCAGGACAAAATCGGGCGAACTGACTTGATGATACGAAGAAGAACCGAGAAAAGAGATAAAAAAGGGTAGATCCAGGAATCCAATGCAAATGCTACGATTGCAACCGTAGAGGGCACATCGAAAAGAGTTGTCCAAAGTGGAAGAGAAAAGACAAGGTGCGAGACGGAATGTACTACGGCAAACGTAGTTCAAGAGAAGAATGTGTTGATTGTAATGGCGGGTGTAACGGGGGATAATTGGATTCTTCATTCTGCATGTGCTTTCCATGTGTTCCTGAAATGATTGGTTTTCTTCTCACGCGATTGTAAGTAACGGTACCGTCACCTTGGGAGCAAATAGAACTATTACGATTGCGGGGAGTTGGAACTATCGGAATCAAGATGTACAATGATGTCATCGAACCCT